>OZ007497.1:69663838-69705111 GCA_963931805.1 Microdon myrmicae
AAAATAAAACTCAAATCTGCATTGATGATTTCTTTATTACGAAAATTAATTTTCCTTATCCGCAAGTCCTAATTATAAACATGGGTTTCCTTCAATGACAAGTCTTTGTATCACTAATAATAGGAACATGGATTTTCTCTAATGACAAGTCTTTGTATCACTATTAATATGAACATGGATTTTCTTTGATGACAGGACTTTATTCACAACTTCATAACAATATTGGACAAGTCTTTATTCACATCTTCATAATTATATTGGACAAGTCTTTATTCGCAACTCAATAACGACATTAACTTTCTCTAACAGCCGCCCGAATAAATTGTTTAACGGAGGAATTAAAATTGCTAGGACGGAATTTATAAGATCACTTGATCGACATGCGCGCTCAATAACTTCTAGTCCGAATGGATTATGACTCACGGCGACCCTGACAAATGTCTTCGCTTGGACGGCTAGAATCTGACTGGTTATTGGATGTCTCTTTACAGACATCCAACGAAAACGAACCTAAAGGATTCGCCGCCAATGGCGAAGGTCCAAAACAAAAGGAAACAGGGAAAAACTCATGTAGCAGATCGAATCCGCTGCTACATGTTTGGGCAAGATAAACTGCCGCCATCCGCAAGGGATAGATTCTTTGATTGACGTGAGTCAATGAAACCCTTGCCGAAAGCAGGAATCTATTTTGGAAAAATGAATCAAAAATTGGGTATGGCCGTTGTTAGATCATTTAAAATAAACAAATTTCGGTCATGTATGATTCGATGCATGTTATCTTAGGGATATGTTAATCCCGTTGAAGGTACTGTCAGGCGAAAGTATCCGCTTGGGTGTTTACTTTGCGTAAACTAAAATTGGTGGTCATGACCGATGCTGGTGATCGTTCCAAGAAACGGCAACGGATCATAAAATCGGTCATGCTGAGATAAGTAAATATGCGCGCCTGAAAGGCCAATGTTTAATGTGATCTTCTTTACTGGTAGGGAAGATAGATCGTAGACATGCCGTTGGAAATCTGGCTTGCAGATGTGCAAGTAAATGGGTACGAAGATAACACACGGAAAGATCAGCGTGTGTTGGTAGATATGTGTCATCCATTGTTCGGTCGCGGAAGCTCGTGGTGATGCTGAATCGATGTCATGGCAAGATGATAATCTTGCCATGAATTATGTTTTTAGAAATGACCGTAGAGAAGGGGTTTAGAAAAACCCCCCAAACAAAAGTAAGCTGCCTATAAGGTATTTATGTCGGTTATCCTTTGGGATAACCGAATTAATTCCAGCAAATTGGTTGGCGGTTAAGGCCGTAGCAAGGTTGTGTAATCTTGCTGAAGATTCGACTTCAAGGTAAGTCGCATTGCTGGAAATGGTGGGGATCGAGCGATGCATGGCTCTTCGGGCCCTGAAAAGCCCCACAAAGCCATACCAGACAATTGGATGTTCTGGGCTGGCATAACAGCTGCAGTAGCCGACATTTGTAAATCTCGGACATGTTGTGGAGGAGATGCCTGAAAGGCGATATTTGCCGCATCAGCCGCGGCAATGATTTTGTTGAATATTTATGCTGTTCCAATGGTTGAGGTCAATAGTCCCGTTGATTTGATGAGCTTGTAGCGTTAAGCAAGGATAGTGAAGAAGGTGAATTGAACACACGATGAAACGGTTGAAAAGCGAAGCAGTGAAGCATCAGACTACTGACCGTGTTTAGAATTTGATTTCCAAACTCGAGTATATTCCACTGGTGTGAATTATTTTTATTTATCGCTTGGTATACGGTTCTGATGTATTTTTCTTATTCGATTTTTTTCGTTCGGTGTTCTTCACTATTTTTTTGCTTGCTTGTGAATTGTGTGTATCTGTTAGAATCGCTACACACTCCCGCCGCAGTAACTTCGTTACGATCAGATTCGAATGCGGACGACGGACGAATGAGAGAGAAACGAGAAAACGTCGGAGGCTGGGCTCTATGCGGAAGTCGTGACCGTGTGTGAAGTTCTGCTTTACTATGGGAAGTGTATGCTGTGTGTACAAGATCACGTCGTAGTCACCAATTATGTAGCGTTAAGCAAGGATAGTGAAGAAGGTGAATTGAACACACGATGAAACGGTTGAAAAGCGAAGCAGTGAAGCATCAGACTACTGACCGTGTTTAGAATTTGTTTTCCAAACTCGAGTATATTCCACTGATGTGAATTATTTTTATTTATCGCTTGGTATACGGTTCTGATGTATTTTTCTTATTCGATTTTTTTCGTTCGGTGTTCTTCACTATTTTTTTGCTTGCTTGTGAATTGTGTGTATCTGTTAGAATCGCTACAAGCTCTTGGTAAGCTCCGATGAAATTGCGTCGACGGCTGTGACACGATCGGACCATTGAGACCATTTGGCATGTGTAATTGAGCGGTGTGGTTGTGGTTGAGTTGAAAACTTCGTGATTGCGAAGCCACACCTTGGCTTAGAATATGGCCATTTCTAAATTGCTGAGATCGAGGTACACAAGATGAGACCGATGATTCAGCATAAAATCCACTTTGTTGGGTTAAAGTCGGTTGTGTAGCGTTGGTTTTGATAGCTTGTACGTTTGCCATCTTCTGAGTATGGCCAGCCAATGCCGAAACCGGAAATGTTAAAGTAGCCGCCAACTGCGTAGGATCATCTGCGCTTCGAATCCGAAGTGATTGCTGCGGCTGAGGTTGCTGCAGTTGGGGATGTGTCCCACTTACGCCGCTAATGTCACTGCTTGGCGTTGGGCAAATTTCTCGATGGGAACTGAAATTTATGTTGGCAGCATTGCTTAAAGCCGCATCCGATCCACTGGTCGAGTGATTATGTTGATACTGATGACTTCGGTTATCACTATAATGGCCACCATAGAGATGATCTTGCTGGCCTTGAGGACCGGAAGAAGACGATGTGATGATTGAATTGCCAGAATTCGCTGAACATCCCATCAGATCAGAAGGGATTGTATTGTTCCCTTAATGGCAGTTCGTGGAAATTGATTGTCCGGTATTGTTGGATGCTCTGGCGTTTGAATTGCAGTTGCCATCAGCCGATTCACATTTCCGACGTCGAAGTCGCTGAACGTAATTCTTATTTGATGAACCCGGACTATAGCCATGACGCGCAGTCACTGTTTGTGGAGCAACATTATCTTCATGATGATCCTCAATGCAAGGTACATGGTGCTGCTGCGATTGTTGGTGTTGTGGGTGCTGTAACCGCATGTGATTCCCCTCAGTATCTTCATTGTTGTGCAGATCCTGCTGAACCAAAACTGGCACTTGATTGAACAAGAGAGGCTGCGTATTTAGGTTGCTAGTTGGAAGCATAATCTGTTGACGAGCAGAATCCTTCACTGACAATTGCGCCGCTGGATGAAATAATCCTCTGGGCGTATTACCCTTTTAATTGGTGGCTGGACCATATGTTCACGATTCGCTCGCCGCTGTGACTTCTCGAAGGGTGAAGGCGTCTTTCTCTGTTCCTCATCCACCATTCCATCGCTTCTTGTCAATCGAGAATCGAGCTGAGAAACCCTCGTTCTTAAGTGGAACGATGCTACTGATGACTGATGGTCAGAAATGCCACCAGAGAGCACCCATCCTAATTCGGTGCGTTGTGCCATAGGGGTGCCGGGCGCTCCTTTGATTATTCCGTCCAGAAGAAGCGCCGAATAAACATCGCCCCCAAGAAGTATATCAATCTTGCCTGGCCTATAATAAGTAGGATCAGTCAGGTCGATACCCTTTAGATGGCCACAGTTCCTACATTGTAGATTGCGCATGGGACGTGCCGCGGTGACTTTGGGTAAAACAAATGCTTGAACTGGTAATGCGAAGGTTTCGTTGACTCTGGATTGGATGTTGAATGATACCTTCTGCGTTGATGCACTCATCCTTTTGTCTCCGATGCCATAGATGGACATGTTGCCACTCTCTTCTTTGCGCCTCAATGTCCGTGATGCTGACTTGGTAATGAAGGATGCTTCCGATCCAGGGTATAAGAGAGCTCGCACCATGAAAGGCTGACCCGTGGTTGTGGAAACCTTCACTAGAGCTGTAGCCAAAAGAACAGTTTGAATATTGTTGTTTTCGACGATGCAGGCGTTGAATGTTGAGGTTCTTCTGGTGGAGCCCGTTGAATGCTCCGTTGATTGTGCCTGATGAACTATTTATATATATATATATATATATATATATATATATATATATATATTTATATATATAAATAAATATATGTATATATATATATAAATATATATATAAATATATATATATATATATATATATATATATATATATATATATATATATATATATATATATATATATATATATGAATATATACCTTTAATGCATTCCGCCCACCAAAGATTGATTTTACTAGATCACTAACTCGCACGAGCAGTGAACAACAGGTTCTCTTAGATTACAACAACACCCTGCCCACTCGCGCCCTTTTTATGTTGATCGCACACATCCTCAAGCTTCCGTTTCCCCGCCCCTAAATGCGAATAAAACCTCTCGCGAATTTACTCAGTAGTCAATGGATGCAGGGATAATGGGAAAATTCCAAAGGTGAGCAGCTTGGTTAGCGGTGGATTTGGTATCGATTGCGACGAAAAGCGAAACCAAACGGGTGACCGCGTGACCTTGTTTAAAGGCTTGGGTAATTCTCCGCAGCAGAACTACTTTAGTGCATTCCGAGAAGGTGAAACGAAGAGGGCTGAAGAATATACTCATGTACAATTTTCATCGGATGTTGATACTGTTCCCAAGCGAATAGCTTGTACCTATTGTATCAAAAAGGGGAACATCGCCTTGGGATAAACGTTTGCATTTGAATGTGCAAAAAGAATTCGAGGATGGACTACACTATTTCGCTATGTAGAAACAGCGTCGTCGACCCATGTTTTGCTGCCGTTAAACAGCTTGATGGGTTAATGATTTCCGGTAGGAAAATAGGTATGGGGGATTTGGGGAATCGGGTTTTTAGAGAGGCATTCAAGTTTTAAGCTTTAATTATGTAACAACACTGCCTCGAAACAAGCACCAATTGATTTCCCTTCTTTTGCGGATCGTCGATTATTATTAACTCTTCATCGGAATTGTTGAATTTTAGTGGAAGTCCTGCGCTCAGCAGAGGTTGACAATTTTCCGGAGCCCGCGGAACTCGCCGACATAGAATGCCATTATAATCTTTTCGTCTAAATACTTTATTTATTTGTGGGAACATATTTGGTCCACTGGCTTTATTGCCTTTAATTTTGTTGTTCCAGTCTTCGTTAATTACTGATCTATAATAGTCACGGGTCAGTTTTTGAAAATATTTGATTAGTGAGTTAATTGTTTTTATTTCCTGGTACTTTGGATGGCTGAACTTCCTATATAGAGGGTTCAGCTTGGAGAGCAGAATGCTCTTTTTCCTGTTCAGAGCGTCAATTGTAGAGTTTCTGTATAGGTTTTTATGGTCCCACTTGTCCTTGTATGGACAGCAAGATTACTGTTATGTTTGATTGTGTTTCCGTTACAGGCGTTTTAATGTTATTTCGTGGTTGTCCCACTAATGGTGTATTCCTTACACCACCTGCCATTTGAGCGTATGGCACACTAGGTGTCAGGAAGTTATTCTAATAACGAATTTTCATTCGTTTCTCTTCTTCAACTTGCTTTCTTCTATCTTCTAACTTTCCTTTTAGTTGTTAGTATTTAGGACAACCTCTAAAGTTAGCAGTATGACCTGTCTTCTTGCAGAGGACGCACTATAACTTTTTCCCCAATAATGTGGTTATTTGTATACTTTACACATATACATCGATGCCACATGCCCGAAGCGTGGACACATACATTGTAATACGCGTTCGGACTTATTTATTTTCTCCCAACTTATTGTTTAGTAGTTTAGATATTTAATATACCACAAGCAAGAAAGGCAACTTGAGGTTGTGGTTTCTAGAGCTTGCGGTGGAAAACGGTTTCACGCCTATAAACTTTAAATTGTTGGTTTCAAAAGTTTTCAATTCCTCAAGAAATTCTTCTGAGAAAAAAGAAGGATTAATTCCGTTTAGTAGCAGTTTTCTCCGATTTTGGAGTGTACGTGTAGTACTCGCTAGTCGCCCTACCCAAAGCAGATTTAAGTTTGTCTAAATCATTACGTGAAATACTAGTTTTCGCATTATTGACGCGTTTAGTTCTAAAATTTTTAAATGTTAACTTAACGAGTTTTTTTATGTCCTTAGTTTCCTTATGGCTCACAATGGTGGGTGGTATTTTCCCCTTCGTGTCGATTTCTTGTTTCTGTTGCTATTGGTTAACTGCTTGCTGTTTTACATGATGCTGCTGTCGTTGTTTTCATAGTTGCAAACGCCGCAAAGCCCCTTTTTCCAGAGCTGCATTTATTTGTCTTCACAGGTCATCTCTTTTTTTGATAAGCTCGGCATTAAGGTTGTCGACCTTTCCACCAGACTTTTTTTTTTTCACTGGCTCCTTAACGGCCACGTCTTTGTTTTGTATCTTACTCAAGTAATGAGCATTAGGGGGAAACACATTTTCTTGATTTTTACATATTTCATGGTATTCAGTGGCATTCGATAAGCGCCTTTTGCTCGTTAGATTTGTCGGGATGTAAGTTTTGTGCCGGAACTACACGGATTCACTCAACACCCACCAACGATTGCGTCGCCGAAAATTGTTCACAAGAAGAATAAAAATAACAACGCTGGGTAGATGATTTTGCTGTCTACGATTTTCTTTTATTTAAAATTGTTTTCTTACTCCGCGAGGCACTTTATTTTAGTTACATTTAAGTTAGGTCTATGTTTCACTTAAAATAGTTCACAAACGATTTACAATACTTTGGCCTAGCTCTGGTTTTAGCAAATGTTTTAAGTTACTCTAATAACTATATTTTTAAATAAACACTTCTTGGGGTTTGATTGTTACTTCGATCAGCCACATGCGTTTAACTAATACTCACTCCTTCTTACTGACAAAGAAATATTCGCGACTCTACTGATTTTAATTTAGATCTCTCTAGACTCTCGTACACTCTTCAGTCGTGTAATTCGACTGCTCACACGGCGTGACCGATCTCTGTGTAGATTGAAAAGCGACTGACTGGAATTAGAGATGAAAATTGGGATTTCTTATTTGCACGTCTGATTGGCCAATCATCATCGCGCTCTCTCATGAACCCATTAAGTTTCATGTCTCAGCGAGGTGAATAAATACTTGCGCCTTCATTCGACAGTCGCTGGGCATGCGAAGGATGGAGAGAAGAAAAGAGAGAGCGCGATAACTTCGGGGTTGACTTGGCTTGTGTGCTTATATTAATGCAGCCTTTGAGGATGAGCCACTAACCTAGTGCGGTGACTGTGGTGATCTCAGATTGCAATGAACTACGGGAAGATAAAAATGGGAAGGAGAGTAGCATGGTATGTGCTATTCACCTGCAAAAAGAGATCATTGATCCCCAGCGAATAGAGTGTCTGAGAAGAGTCAAAGGGACGCCAAATCGCCTAGGGAATTCTGACCGTGGGAACTAAATCAAGTACTTCGATGATTTCGCCAGCGGTTGCATTATTATGCAACCGCGTCGTTTGGTCAGACTATGCCGTTGCCAACTGACATGAAATGCGATTTCCGGTGGAAATCATGGGTTAGCGAAATGGAGTTGCCGCATGGCAAAAAGGTATCTAAACTCAATTATGCATTGTGTGCATAGAATAATGAGTTTAGCAATGCGTCCTTTTGGAAAACATGGTTTTCAGGTGGAATAGCTAAGGGGAATTGGAGTTGTGGTGAAACGCTGTTAGCGGTCGAAATAGGGCTGGAATAGTGGGTTCATTTTCCATGTAGTATAGAGAACCACCATGTCTTTTTATGTATGACCTTTTTTTAATGTTTTTTCCCCGGATGAAGACACACGTGAACGAACCATCCAATATTTGTTTATTAAACACGTGCGCTCGCGCAGTCAAGAACCGACTAGCATTTATATATATATATATTTTTTTTTATTGAACGTGGATACCTGCGCTGGAAGACATGCACCCACATACGCTGTACCGGATTATATTGGGTGTATGAGAAAATTAATAAGTGTCCAAGTAGAAAGTCGTTTCTGATGTTGGTTGCATTAAAAACATACTCGAATCCATCCAATTGGCTGGTCAATTTAAATATATATATATATATATATATATATATATATATATATATATATATATATATATATATATGTATATATATATATATATATATATATATATATATATATATATATATATATATATATATGTCATTGCTGTTTTTATGGCTAAGTTTTAGTCATTTACAAGCTGTCATTTAAACTGCATCAGCTGTACAAGAAATGGATGTCGATAGGAAACATTTACGCCATTGCATTATATTAGTTAGCAACACATGCTTCACCATGTGACACGATACTTTGCAGCTCTGATGTCTGGTTGATCAAAAATTATTATTCGAAGCTACTCTCTCGATTTTTGGAGGACGGTTTTAAGTTGAATCCAGCATAACTCTGTTACGGAGTGACGTGGTCGCTAATTACTGTTTATATTGATTAAACCAGCACGAAGTTTTATTATATCAACTTGGCTACAAAATAAGTGAGACTTGCACCAAGTTAATATACGCTCAAATAAAACACACTCGACAAAATTGATAAAATGGAATAGGAGTCCAGATATGGATTTTAGATTTAACATCCAGGATGCCAAATCCCAATACTCAATGTTGTCTCAACAATTCGTTGTAAAATCTTAAGGAATATCTGATCAATTGATACTTCTAATGCAGACGATTGGCTTTCTCTCGGCTGTGGATTCAGAATATTGAAATTGAAATAATCGACACACAAACACACAAACTGCCCAGTAGCAACATCCAATCGGATTTCAAATAGCTACTAAACTAAAACACAAAGCCATTCCACAAATAAAATAATCACATTAGAGAGACAACGTACGTCTGAGTACTTAGCTTTCGTACGATTACATGGAACTTCAGAATTCAAATACTCCTCAATGACCAGCAAATAACTATGCACCGACTCGATATGTGGAGGATGGACAAAAATTGATATTTCATTCATCCTACCACTAAGCATCGGTCAGGATTACGTTAAAAGAGATCCACATGCAGACGTACTTAAACTCCGCTTGGAAATTGAAACAGCTTCTTCGTTTCGAAAATCAAAATTGAAGTGATACACATCCTTTTGTCTAGGACAAGACTACAAGCTATGTTGTTGAAAGTTGGATGAAATCAATTCCTTACTATGGATATTTCACTGGTGGGTATCTAGACTCGGCAGGATACGCCAGGCAACCATGTTCACAGGGATTGTTGCTTGAAAATGCATTTATTTGGTAACATGCATACATTAGTATCGTAAAGAACACTTAACTAGTGGGCGGATGTAAGGAAGTGGGTTGAAATCTTTGAGAAAGCAGAACCTTACAAAGGATCTTCATTTAATTATTTCAGAAGGTGTGTCCAATTATTTGTCAAAAAGCTGCAGTTAAGAAAAACCATATGGATTGGACAGCGGAGAATATAAGCTACATTTGAGACCGCAAAAGAAGACAATAAACGCACACAGTTTTGTGAAAAATGAGCGAAAGTCAATCAGTGTGAAAGTTAATCAAAGAGACGAAGGAGAGAGTCAAAGTGAACAAAGGGATACAGTGGTACTATCAGGTGTATATATGCGTTTTTTCCGGTTTCTTGGTAAGAAAATACGTAATTTACAGGGGAAATTAATTTAGTTTCATTCAAAATATTGGCTATCGGCTTCTACACATTTCGCCCATCATTCAGGTAAGTTATGAATAGCATGCCAGAAAAACGGCGTGTTTTTCGCGGCAGACTATTTGTCGAACCATTTTTCAACTTCCTCGAAATGGCTAAAGTGCTGTTCTGCGAGCGCGTGTCCCATTGATATAAAGAGGTGATAGTCAGATGGCGCCAAGTCTGGGGAGTACAGAGGGTGCAGAAGGATCTTCCATCCAAGCAACTTCAAGGTGCCTTTCACTAGTTTTGCTGTGAGATAGCGTGCTGTCGTGTAAAAAAAATCACTTTGCCATGTTTTCTGGCACATTGCGATTGTTTTCATTTTCATTTTTGCAACATTTTTTATTTTCTTTTTATATTCTTAGTTTCTACATTATATGCTAGACAAAAAATGCTTAAATTCTAGCTTAATTATTTTATATTATAACTTACTGGTCCTCCGCAGACGCTCCAAGCTAAACATTACAAACTGGCTGTACTTATTTTTATGACAAAGAAAAATTTGGAAAACTTTGTTTTGGATTTTTTTTCTTAAAATTTAACCTACTTGTTTTTATTGTTTTTGTTATTAAAGTTATTTATATAAACATAAAGTATAAGATTTATATACTAACCTAAATCTAGATAAGCTAAGCCTGTGTAAGCTGGCTGATGATACTGTTATTCTACCGACAGTGGTATCCAGGTTTTTATTTGCCATTCAATCACCAGAACTGTTGACGCTGGCCCAATCCTATCGTCCCGGTCTCTGTGGGAGATAGCCCTACTGAAGCGCAAGAGCTCTTTTTCGGTGCGCGTGACATCCCGGTCGTAGCACAATTGCCCGTCTATGGATGATCTACTTATATGATAGATTAGCGGAATTCCGGATCTATCCTGTATAAGTCCTTTCATGTCCAAATCAAGGAACGCCTCTGGTGGAACAAAACCGTTGGGACGCACGCTCTCATAGTACAGAGTACGTGGATAATCATCATCATCATCATCGGCACTACAACCGGTAACCGGTCTTGGCCTTATTTAGCAAGTCCTGAGGCTTGTTAAATTTTCCATAATGATTTATTTTTTCTGGGCAAGGTCATTAGTCTTGCGCCAGAGGCTCCCCGACGGGGAATCGAACCCCGGTCTCCCGGGTGACAGGCGGGTATACTAACCACTATACTATCGAGGAGCCATGTGGATAATAAGCCCCGAAAATTAGGTCACTGGACGAGCTTATTGCTCTCGCAATATGTCCTCTGATTAGTTTAATCATAAAATTATCCACCCTATTTATGTATGCTTCACTATATAAAGTATCATTTGAATAATACTTTTTATAGTCCGATTCCGGTGTCCGATATAATCTGAGACAGCTTCTGAGACACTTCCTTTCGGACACCCGAATCGTTTCCATCAAATTTGGACCTATGTTAAACCCTACTGGACAACCATATATGAGCATTGGCCTGATTAGCGTCATTAAGCATATGACTTTTACCCTACTGTCAAGTTGGATACTGTGAAATAGCTTCATTGTCATAGCAAACGTTTTCCTCGCTTTGGCCAAAGCAGCCTCTACATGTGTGTTGAAATACAGATATTGATCTAGCCAGATGCCAAGGTATTTAATTAAACTCTTGGTTTCCAGATTACCTTCATGAGGTCCCACGATGTCTACCTTTCTCCAGGTGTTCGTTGTGTCGTTCGTGGATTTATATATTGGGGTTCTAAATAGGATGGCTTCACGTTTCTGGAAGTTGATCTTAAGTTTCCAATCATCGCAATAGCGCTGCACTTTGTTGAAGTCTTGCTGTAGTAAACTATTTATGATCTCAACTTTCGCAGCTGTTCTGTAAATTATGAGATCGCCTGCGTACGCAATAGCCTGCGGAAGTGCAACTAATAAGTCGCTAATGTAAATGTTAAAAAAAAATCGGAGAAAGCTCCGTGTTGAAAGCCATTCTTGATACTATACGTTTTATTAGAGGTCACATTACCACTTTTGACCACGAACCTCCCGTCCTTTAACATATCGCAAAGTACATATAGTTTTTTGGTTTCGGTAGGAAGGTGGAAATCTTCAAAAGATACCTCTAGACCGATCCAGGAGCATGCCGGGTTTTTACCGACTAAAACCACCTCACACCAGGCTCATATTCCCGTTGATCACCGCGGAACTTTCTTTTAGATATTCCATCGCGGGGCGGGACGGAGTTTACCTGTTACTCCGCTCGTCACGTCGCAACTGCTGCATCATTTAACAGAGAATACCACTAGTTACGGACCATGCCTCTTTTGAACTAAGCATGTATTCTACTACTCCAGCCGGAGTAAATGTCCGTCTCGTGTGCCTCTCCAAAATCGTTCGTGCGGTCTCGAATCTCACGCACTCTGTGAGTACGTGTTCCGCACTCTCTATTTTGCCTTCGCAATACAAGCAGTATGGGTGATTCAAATGCTTAACATATACTTGTACAAGTATTGCCGAAAGCATCCATGTCCTGATATTAGCTGAGTCAAGTAGTAATTCAGCTCGCCATGTTTTCTTTTCACCATGTTTCTATATCAGGTATCATGATGTGGGTCCATCTTCCCTTGGTGGAAGAATCCCACCTTCGTTGCCATTCTCTTAGGCTTGAGAGCTCTAATTGTGTCCGCATTCTCCAACGATTCTCTTGGGAGACCTTATGCCATGCAGCGTTTTCTTTAGCTGCAATGTCAAGTGGTGTCCTCCCGGCCAAAACATTTATGGCATCTTCGGATACCGTTCGAAATGCATAACATACTCTTAGTGATGCTAGTCTATGCGCTGAGTTCACTCCCCTCATGTATGACTTACACATATGGTAGAGGCTTATGTATGCCATGTCTGTCCAGTATGTAATATAACCCTTCGATCCAGACGGTATCAAAGGCTTTTTCCAAGTCGATCGGCATCTGTGCATTGGTTCTTACATTTATTGAATTGTATGTCGGATACCAGTTTAGCTGAGGCATGTGTGGTCTCATGACCCATCTTAAAGCCAAACTGGTTATTCGGAATAATGTTGTTGTCGTCTACCCATCTTGGCAGAGCTCTGTTAATAGTATTTTCAAATACTTTACTGATGCTTGAGAGTAAACTTATCGAACGCATGTTAATGGGGTTTGTACAGTCTTTGCCCTTTTTTGCGATGGGCTGAATGATAGCCGTTTTCCAACGCGCGGGATAATATCCATTATTCAACGCGTTGTTAAATAGGACCGTGTATATATCTATTGCCATTGGGGGCAGGTTCTTGAGTACGATGTTAGGTACTCCATCTATTCCCACTGACTTTTTGCTTCTTAATGAGTCGAAGATACTCTGGATTCCTTCCCTTGTTATTAAAAGGCTATTAGCCACTACACCATTGGCATTAATGTCAATTGACAGATTATCGTCACTGAATTCGGTAAAACCCGGATTCCTCCGATTGCCAAAGTGAAATTTCATTCTGGAGGTGCATGCTTTCATTCACCTTGTACATTTCCTGAAAGACAGCTCCAACAGCGTTCACCTTCATTCCGGTTGTCTTTCAATTAATGTGTGGTTAAATTAATCATTTGTTGACGATAGCGTTGTGTATTAATGGTTTCGCCGGGCTTCAAGAGTTCATAATACACAATACCGCTCGGGTCTCACCAGACACAGAGCATGGTCTTCTTCCCAAAGCGATTGGCCTTGGCGTTGAAGGACTGGCTTCGACAGGGGAAAGCCACATTTTTTTCCGCTGCGGGTTTTCAAAATAAAATTTCGTAACCCGTCACAATTCGATGCAAAAATGATTTCCTTTCGTGGCGTTGCAGCAGCATTTCACAAGTGACTGTGATTTCCGTTTTGACGTTCATGCAAATCGTGTGGGACCCATTATCTGAGTTTATTGATTTTCCCCATTGCTCGTAAATATCTGCTGATTGTTTCTTGTGATACATGTAATGCTTCTACTAATTGCCGTTGAGTTTGAGTTGGGCCAGCTTCCAATAACTCCCGCATTAGCTCGTCTTCGCATGTTCGTGGTCTACCAGACCGCTCACTGTCTTTCACATTGAAATCACCACTTTTAAATTGTCTTGTTCACGATATGTTTCTACCACCAAACGATGACTTGCAACCGACTTTTTCTTTTGATTAAATAAGAAAAGCAATGTGTGCTTGCACAAAAATCGACAGATCACTGAACAATAAAAACAAAGACGCTAGTTGTTGGCGGACTCCACTTCTGTGCGTTTGTAGTTGAATCTCAGTGAACCAAATGAGGTATGTGTCGAATTAATAAGCTGCGTACTTTTCGCTGACGACATCTCTTAGTTAAACAGGAAAAAAACGTATGCATACGCCTGATAATAGGAGGAAAATTAGAACTATGAAATCGAGAATTCAAAGCTGATGTGATAACGTATATTAGCGTTATACGATAAAGACTGAAAGAGAGATAAAGACCAGAAGGAAAGGAAAGAATGAAATGATAAAATGGTAGAAGAGAAGGATCATTCCACTTGTAAATGTATTAGGTTGTATTTGGTGCACCGCACCAAAAAATAAGGTTCGACAGTATCTAGTCGATATCTATAATTTTTATTTTGCATTGAGCAATTGCCATGCCCGAGACGATGTTTTAATGTGCTTAACATTTTTTGCCCTAAAGAGATTTCCCAAAATACTACGGATGAAATACCGTCCACTCCCCGTTCATCTCATTCAATTCAGACCTCAAAAACATATATCAGTGTGATTGGAATTTAAAGGCTTGAAAATCTAATGCTGCCGCTTGCACTCCAAGGAGAAGTGTAGTCGTGAACATATTGGTGATAGATTTCACTTGCATCGTTAAAGAAAACTCGACTCTAGACTGGAACTATCGCATATTTGGATCTACTAAAAGTGCGGCGAAATGTTTAAAGTTCTTTAGAAATAAAATACTTCACTCCTTCCAATTTATACGTGATTTGGGAAGATACCATGGTTCTGAAACTGGAATTAAATTCCTATATTTGGCTAGATGCTTCGAAAACAGCACACTGTGTTTTTAATATGATATGAAAACGAACAAATTGATTGGTGAGCTAGATGCAAATCCTTCAAATCCTAATTTGTCGTTATTTTGGTGTATTTAACATATTTAATATACGAGGCAGTTTGATAAGTTAGTGGCTTTTTTAATAAAAGATATTTTCTTAGGCAAATAAGCATTTTCTTTCTCAACATCATCTCCGTTTAGCTCGATCTTTTAATCTGGCGTTTTTTTTTTTTTTTTTTTTTTTTTTTTTTTTTTTTTTTTTAATAGACTTCTCTCGGGAGAAGGAACCTATAGCGCCGAGTGGGCACCCCGAGATGCCATCAAATAACTGTTGCAGTTCTTTTTGAACAGTTGGAGGTTATAACGCGCCGGGAACACTCGCGTGGGAAGGGAGTTCCACAGCTTCCCCGCTCTGTAGAGGATCGAGTTCTGATGCTGTGATGTTCGCGCTGTCGGGAGATGAACCACAAACGGGTGCGATCCGTCGGATTGTCTTGTGGAGCGCATACGAGGGTTGCCTTTTATATTTCGGGATTAGAGAACAAAAACAGATATTGATCATTGAAAATCACTTTATTGTTTTTCAAAATATTCCCCACGAAGACCTATACACTTTTGCATGCGTTTGAACCAATTGTCGAAGCACTTTTGCCACTCTGATTGAGGTATCTCCAACACATGCATTCTGAATGCAGCAACCGCTGCTTCAGGTGTCGAAAAACGTTGACCTCTCAGTTTGTTTTTTACGTACGGGAATAAAAAGAAGTCATTCGGTGCCAAGTCAGGACTATACGGCGCATGACCCATCAAATCGATGTTTTGGGTGCTCAAAAATGCAGTTGTCGCAGCCGATGTGTGAGAGCTCGCATTGTCGTGGTGAAGAGTGATCCGTCTTCGGCGGTTGGTTTTCCTGATTTCTTGGAAGACGACAGGCAAACAAATGGTTGTGTACCACCCAGAATTGACTGTTCTGCGTTGTTCTAGTGGTACGGTTGCGACATGTCCAGTTTTTCCGAAAAAACAGGCGACCATTTGCTTGGAAGTGCTTCGTGCGCGAACAACTTTTGTTGGATTTGGCTCATCTTGAAACACCCAGACAGTCGACTGCTGTTTACTTTCGGGCTCATACGCGTAAATCCACGATTCATCACCTGTCACGATGTCATAGACGTGTTTCGAAGCACCGCGACCGTATTTTTTGAGCATTTCTATCGACCAATTGACACGAGCCTTTTTTTTGGGCGATTGACAAATTGTGTGGGATCCAACGCGAACAAACTTTTTTGACAGTCAAATGTTTATGCAATATTGAATGTATGCTGGTTCCTCTAACGCCTAAGGTTCTCTCAATTTCACGATAGGTCACATGACGATCTTCCAATATCAGTTCGCGCACAGCATCAATGGTTTTCGGAACAACAACTGATTTTGGACGACCTTCACGAAATTCATCTTGGAGTGAACTACGACCACGATTGAATTCACCATACCATCGATAAACACTGGTCCTTAATGGAGCTTCATCGCGAAAAATTGAATTAAGTTCATCCATGCACTGTTGCTGAGTTAATCCACGCCGAAAGTTGTAAAAAATAATCGCACGAAAATGTTGACGATCTAATTCCATTTTTGGGCCGAGATGAATCTTTTAAGTTACTGTAAACAACACAAATAGCGCTCGTATGTCAAAACGTTCTGAGTGCGTATAACCTCAAAAATGTCCAACTTTACGACAGAGCTGTCAATTGCCGGATTGCAACACTAGGGTTGCCAAATCCCGAAACATAAGAAGCAACCCTCGTATAAGCCCAATTGCGTGGAACAATATCACGAATCTCCGAAGAACAGTACCCGTGATAATATCTGTAAAACAGACAGAGGTCGGCTACGCGCCTCCGATGTGATAGCGACTGTAGTCCCGACGAGTTCCCGATCAGGCTCTCAAGTAGATCAAGGGTATGTTTAGGAGCCGAGTTCCAAACATGAGAGCAATATTCGAGCGCGGGTCTAATTTGGGATTTATATAAGAGAATAAGTTGGGCCGGAATAAAATATTTCTTGGCTCTAAAAAGATAGCTCCGTTTTCCTGAGGCTGACCTGGCGATATTCGACACGTGTTTATGCCATGATACATTCCCACAGACCGTGACGCCGAGCAATTTCAAACTTTCCCCAGCCTCGAGGGCCTGGCCATTCATCATCAGCTGTGGAACCGGTGATCCACTTTTCTTTGTGAATGTTGTATATTGTGTCTTCGCCGCATTGATGTCGACGAGATTAGCCCTTCCCCACTGCAGGACCCTATCTAGATCCTGATTCAGAGAGTCAATCTGTCTGCATCTCAGCTGATGCGTCGCAGATGCACCAATCGGCCGAACACTTGAAAAGGAGGAAACAAGCGCACTATCATCCGCAAAACTGAACACTTTGTTATCCGTTGCCTCCAACAAATCATTTATGTGGAGCAAGAACAGGTTTGGAGCCAAAATTGAACCCTGGGGCACCCCCGAATAACAGGATACAGATCCGAACACTCGCCGTCCACAACAACCCGGATCGATCGATCCTCGAGGAAGCTCCTCGGCCAGTCGCAAAGTTGTTGGGAAAGTCCATATGCTTTCAATGCCTGTCAAATACAAACTAAATAACGCAGTTTGCTCAAATTTTGACACTAGTCTATTGGTCGATGGCAGTTAATGGGAGCAGTGAATTTGACGTTACTGCGATGGAAATTTAAAAGGTCACTGACTTATCAAACTGCCATCGTATTACAACCTACAACTGTTGAAGAAGAGCACCAGGAGTACCCTAGAGCAACACTTCCACATGTACTTTCACATGTACTTTCATCAGATCGGTTTATGACATACAAATCCTGAATAAATTCTCGAAGGAATTCTTTATGACCAACACGTGGCTGTTTGACCTGGACTTCAATTCAATTCAATTTTATTTGGTAGATAATTACATTTATGGTATATTTTACAACTAGTACTTAAGAGATTTAGGATTGCAATTCCTCTACAACTATAATCTTAAATCTATATAATGACAATAGCACAATTTTAATGAATAATAAATAATAAATTAAGGGAAAACTACAAGAAAAAACCCTTATTTGAATCTTAAGACTAATATTGCACGAGCTTCCGGTTATGTTATATAATAATAACCTCGATATAATTTTCATAGACAGAGTACATATGTAGTGATTTAGGATAACGCAAGACGGGAAACGAGAACATTGTCAGAAAAAGAACAATTGACGAAGAAGTTTTGATTGATTTTGTCAATAAGGAACTCTACCGGTTTAACGTTGGCGTTTTCATGTAGTTCATGTGTCGAATAATGCCATGGCAAATTCAGCAACATTTTCAATATTTTATTTTGACACCTTTGCAATTTTATTTTGTGTGTGCGAGCACAATTACACCATACAGGGGCCCCGTACAGGAGTATCGCTTGAAAATAGGTTTTAAATATTATAATTTTATTTTCGATGGTAAGCTTTGACTTTCTACACACTAATGGATACATAACTCTTACGACTTTGTTTATTTTGTCAATTGTGGTAGTGATGTGTTTTTGAAAGATACGTTTTTTATCTAGAATAATACCTAGATATCTACAGTCTTCGGACCAATCAATATGAACTGCACACATACTGAGTTTAGTGTCATTTGGTAGGTAGCAGTGTTTCCTACATCTCGAAAACCAGACAGCTTGTGTTTTATTACCATTTATTTTTATTTTCCATTTCCTGTAATACACTGCTAGTTTGTCAAGAGCTGCTTGCAAAGAGTTGTAGACATTAGTGAATAAAGCACCCGAAGAGAAAATGGCCGTATCATCGGCAAACATAGCTACCTGAATGTTTTCACCTAGACATGGTAAATCTGCGACAAACAATGTAAATAATATGGGACCAAGAACCGAGCCCTGTGGCACACCATAGTGGATTTGGTGAGTAGAGGATATGTCGGTTCCTATACTCACAACATATTTTCTCGAACAAAGAAAGCTCTGGATAATTTTGATAAGCGGTATTGGCAGCTTAAGTTTTAGTAGCTTATAAATCAAGGCATCGTGCCATACCGTATCAAAAGCTTTTTCGATGTCTAGAAGAACCAGTCCCGTTGACTCCTTGTCGATGAATTTACCAGCTATGTGGTTTTTAATGCGCAAGACTTGGTGGATTGTGCTGTGACCACTACGGAAACCGAACTGAAAGTTTGGTAAGATGTTATTGTCTTCCACAAAACGATCAACCCTTTCCTTAATAATTTTCTCTAAGAGCTTACTTAGACAGCTAAGTAGACTAATAGGTCTGTAGCTTTCGGGGCTGTTCTTCGGTTTGCCGGGTTTCGGGATAGGTATTACCTTTGCTGTTTTCCAACAGTCCGGAAAATAACAATTCTTAAGACAAGCGTTGAAAATGAACGTTAAATAGTTACTTGCAGCAGGTGGAAGTGCTTTGATTAATTTGTTGTTAATATTATCGAGACCCGCAGCCTTTTTTGATTTCGATTTTTTTATCAATTCTTTAACTTTGCTGATATTAGTTGCGTAAGTACTTTCAGCTGGTGTTTGAGAAAGTACATGGATAGTGTTAGCAACTTCAGCTTCAGTATACGCGTCGCTTAGATGCATAGATATGGAGTGGTTCTTACTAAACGTGTTAGCAAGTAGGTTCGATTTCTCCACTGAAGAAATAAACAACTTGTCGTGAACTTTAAACGGAGGAATACTTGACCCTCTCTTTTTCATAATTTTTGATATTTTCCAGAACGGTTTGCTTGCTTTGTCAAGAGAGGAAAGGTGTTTATTCCAACACTTGTTGGAGATTTCGTTTTTAATGATATTATTTAAGACTTTAACATTAACTAGAAAACAATCGATTCTATAACGCGGCCATTTTCTTCTTTCAGAGTTTCGTAGCCTAATCAGATGTAAGATATTTTCAGGAAGCGGTGCCTTATCAACTGGAGCAGTGGAACATTTAGGTATCGCAAGATCGGCCGCTCTATTGATAACAGAAGCAAAATTGTTACATAAGATGTCAATGTGCTCGCTGTAGGTTATATAATTTAGGCTGGTATCACCTAGAAGCAAGTTCGTGTTTATATATGATTTATAACAATTCCAGTTGGCGGCGGAATAGTTGTGGTATAAACTGGTACGATTTACAGCTACTGTATGATTCACTGTGAGGCTGATCGGAAGGTGATCTGAACTTAATGTTAATGGTACTGTGCAGTAATTTGGAATATTAGTGATATATAGATCAAGAGTTGAGGGGTTCTTGTTAGCACTCGCTGGGATATAGACGGGGAGAAATGAAAAATCACTTTGCAACATATACATAAAGTGTTTTTTTTATTTGTACTATTATTTTAATTTATATTATTGTTATAAATTGTATATGCCCAATCTATAAATATTCCAGCCGGTATTGCAAATAAAATAGTTAAGTATTTCATATCTGCAGCCGTAGAGCGGTGATGCCTATCCGGATCACGAATAAATATAAATGTATCATAATAATGGTTGGATAAAACAGGATTATAATTATTTTTTCTAAGCATATTCTAACGTTTAAGCACATAAATGTATACATCTTTGTATTTTACTTACTTACTTACTATTCATACCTGACTTCCTTTTGTTGTATTTGAGAAGGTGTCTGTTCAATATTTAATTATATAAAATATAGTTTTCGCATTATGTGATTGCCATACGTTCTGTGGAAGAAGCTGTTTAGTAATACTTTTGTCGTATTCACCCTCTCAAGGACCCATACCAATTCAATTGGATTTGTTTCTGCTGTTCAAATAAGGCTTGAATTGCACCGCGGCCTCATATCATATCTCTACTCGAAAACTAATCTACCGATGACAAGGTACAATACAACAAAGTCACTCACAGAATATTACTACTTGACCGGCAGACAAAAGGAATTCTATCCTTCTGGTTTTGTGAATGCATCTCTCAAGGATATGAGTTTTACTTAAGGACACGTCCCAGAAAGGAGATTGCATGCATTATTTACCAATAACATATGTTAACAGACAAGAGATTCCAGTTGCATGTGGAGACTCATGCACATATCTTTGTGGCATTACTTATGATATTCCATATACCTAGGATGAGATGAATCATAGTTGATTCCTTTAACGTTACTGATCTTGTATAGTATTAGGTGAGAGTAGATGTGACTATCTTTCCTTAACAGATGTGTAGAACAGTAAACATCCTTCATGTGCACCTAACCTCGAGGTCCAGGTGCCTCTAGTTTGATTAACCGCACAATTGGTAATTATTGCATTTTAACGTACCATACATAACTTAAGTACCCGCTGCTTCATCCATTTTACGCATAATGGATATATTATCGTCCTTTGATTCAAACCTATCTGTTAAAAGTGGAAATATTAGAGCTACACATGAGATTCGAGAATAATTTGAATTTAACTGCAATTCATTGAAAATATGAAACACATTTGAAGTTGCTTGGACATTATTTCAAAGATTAAAATATTAATGGACATGTAAAGTGATTAACACAACAAACTGTAATGAAAAAATATAAATTCAGGAAATTGACACTTATTGCAATTTATTATTTCCGTGGGTTTAGTGATGTCAGAAATTACATTTCCTTATCAGGTAACAGAAGAGTCACACTCTAAAGGGTTCATTTAGTTTATTTTTATCTTTGTTGTTGTTGATTTTCGATGTAAAAAAAAATAATTATCGGGGAAGTTATTAAGCATACATTTAAGTTGACATGGAGAAATATGATAAACTGGAAATAAGGAAACCTTCATTGCATATATATCAATCTGCATGTGATGGACCTTTCTGCTGTATATATATGCCATAATTCGTTATAACTGTATTAAAAATTTAGAGCCAAGGCACGGCACATCGCACTTAAGCTGCTTTTACACGACGATCTTTAAATCGTTACATAAGCTCTAATTGGCAACACTGATCTTTTTTCGATTCCCATTGCATACTGTATTTTCAAATGTACTGTGTGGGTAAAAATACCGAGACTCTCTTCACAACGAGAAGAGGATATTCATGTTTCATTCCTACTTGTTTAAACTCACTATTCTTTTCCAATTTGCCGACACTCTACCCTAATATCTTAAAGTCCCCTCCTTCAGCAAAAACCACACAGCTTACCTTCGATCATCTGATTTCCGCTACTCACTGTCCAAACTTAGAGACAGAAAGACATATGAAAATATTCGTCTCTTTATAGCATATCTCCACGACAAATGTGATTCTGACTGCTACGAAGGCAAAACCAAAACCGGTGTCAAACTCTCTATTCAACAGGAAGGTTTATCCACTGACGTCCCCAGTCTTCACAAAGTATTCGTTAAATTCCATGTATTTTTCCGCTCATAAAGTGTCGACTGACTTTAAAGTTTTCGGCCACTTCGTTCACACAGCCACTACTTAATGCCATGGATTTTGTCAGAAGAAATTTTCTCTAGGTCCTCTAGATATGCTACTATCCCCAAATCATCTGCATTCCCAATGATGCAGCGGGCCCAATATAAACCTTTGGAGTACACCCTCATGGATGTCATAGAGCAATGTTCTATCCGGGAGATATCTTGCTATTATGCGCACCAATTAGGGTGAGAGTTGTAGATCGCTCAACGGTTCTAGTATCGGATTTCCGTTCGCTGAGTTAAATTAAACGCATTTTTAGTGCCTCCTAGCCATCGTGATCCATGTATCCCATTGGGGTGATGTCGCACCCCACGGAGCGCCTAGTAGGTTGATCTACTTTTCCGGAACCCATATTACCATTAGTAGATCCATCCAATCCCAGGGTCTTGTGGTTTTTCACGAACCTTGCAGCCAAGAGCACCTCTTCTATGCCTACGGCACAGAAACATCGTATGCATTAGTTAGCCACTTCATCACTTTCCAACCTGCCTATTCGCGTCGGGCTCTGTGTTGGATTGTTAGATTTAGTCTTCCAGTAAATAATAAAAGTCCTTTTCTTTCCAACCATTTGGGCTTTCTTCCCCAATCTGGCACTGATGAACCCTCTGTGTGTGAGTATTTGGTACATCACGGCCCGGTGGTCACTATGTTTGTAGGTGTCCAAAACTCGTCACTCCATATTTCTTGCCAACATGGAGCTGGCAAAGGTGATATCGGTTTTTAACCGGCCTCTTTCGTTAATAAATGTGTGCACAGCGTCATTCTTAAGTAGCACTAAATCTACTCTATGTTACTCTCTCTTGAGTATTCGTTTCCGCTTTCGCACCCTGATTCGCAGGGCATGCATTTAGGTTGTCCTTAACAGCCCACTGCTTTGTGGCCCTTTTCAGACAGTTGTCTGAGTGATCTTCTTCGATTTCGCCACATGTTCGTTTTGCCAGGATGTCATGTGTTCCCGTAGTCTGCCTCTCACCCACCCAACGGCAGGAAATCGATGACCGGCAAGATGCTAGAATTTTCTCTTGGTAGATGGATCATGGCAGCCTGTGTGCCATCTGGTTTCCTTCTTAAGCTATTTTCCACTTCCTTTGGGATTACGTTCAGTGCAGGGAACTCGATGGCGATCGCTATCAGGATTTCCTCGACAATTGTAACCTTATCTA
This sequence comes from Microdon myrmicae, assembly GCA_963931805.1. Taxonomy (NCBI): domain Eukaryota; kingdom Metazoa; phylum Arthropoda; class Insecta; order Diptera; family Syrphidae; genus Microdon; species Microdon myrmicae. The sequence continues at coordinate 69,687,313 of OZ007497.1, forward strand.
GCTCTCAACACTCGACCGTTATTTCTTGTGTCATTGTTTTCACACTGGCATCTTTCCGTAATACTTCTTGTACTTTTGTTTTCAGTGTGTCAGTGGATGCCTCTGGGCAGCGTTTCGGTCCTAGCAGCGATTCTCTTTATGTTTTCTTTCCAAGTTTATCACGTAATACTTTACTCCGGCCCAACTTCTTCTCCTATATAAATCTCAAATTAGACCCGCGCTCGAATATTGCTCTCATGTTTGGAGCTCGGCTCCTAAACATACCCTCGACCTACTTGAGAGCGTACAAAGACGAGCGATCCGCCTGATCGGGGACTCGGCGCTGACGTCGGGACTACAGTCGCTATCACATCGAAGGCGCGTGGCCGACCTCTGTCTGTTTTACAGATATTATCACGGGTGCTGTTCTTCGGAGATTCTTGGCATTGTTACACGCAATTCGGTCTATATGCGCTCCACAAGACAATCCGACGGATCGCACCCGTTTGTGGTTCATCTCCCGACAGCGCGAACATCCCTGTATCAGAACTCGTTCCGTTACAGAGCGGGGAAGCTGTAACATTTATTTGATGGCATCTCGGGGCGCCCACTCGGCGCAATAGGTTCGCCTCTCCCGAGAAAAGTCTAATAGGAAAAAAAAAAAAAAAAAAAAAAAAAACGCCATTTCCTATCCACCTAGTTCGGGCTGCGCCGTTATGAATTTGAGTATATTCGCATACTTTTTCCTCGGTTTTGGATATTATTATTGGGTTGTACCACATGAAATGATTTTATAGTAAACATTCAAAAGCCAATACTATTATTCCACACATTTTTATTCAATCAAAACTAGATCCGTTGGCATCTATGACATTCTTCCAATATGATACAAGGTCAAATATTCCTTTTTCGTAGGAGTGTTGACTTTTTGAGGCAATGAAATCTTCAAATTTATGACCTCTGATCGGTTCTGGAAGACCTTCTGGATGGTAGTCCGTTGGAGAAATGTCATGAGAGTACGGTGGATGCGGAAGAAAAACCCCAACTGCAAAGGTTTTGCACCTTGTGGGGTATGAGGTCTAGTATTGTCATGCAAAACGATCGGACCGTACCTATTGACCAAACGCAGGTTGCTTTTCAGCCAATTTGGCATGCAATATGTCAATTTCCTCAAAATATTTGATAGCGTTCATCGTTTCTCCTGGTTGAAGAAATGAAAAGTGGGTTGGTCATTTCGATGTCTACCAAATTGTCATCATCATCATCATCATCATCGGCACTACAACCGGGATCCGGTCTTGGCCTTATTTAACAAGTATGAGACTTGTTAAATTTTCCATAATAATTTGTTTTTCTGGGCAAGGTTATTTGCCAAATTGTCGCCATAACCTTTTTCGCTGAAGATCGGGCTTGGGGGTGTGTTTTGGTTTTTCAGCTGCATCCAACTACTACCCAGTTCTTCTACGGTTATCATAGAGAATCCACTTTGTATCACAGGTGATTTTCCAGGGCAAACGCGGTTTAGTTTAGTTCTTAATCTAAGCGATGCGCGGCTGTGAAATGTGGAAATCAGGAAAGAATTTCGGTATATCTTTGAATGCCGCTTTGACAAAGGCGACAATTCAAGGCTAACGGAAAAGTAAATGGCATTTATTAAATACAATAATTTTAAATCAGCTAGATAAATCTGGATTCAGAAAGATACTCGTTGTTTGTGTGCCACATGAACCGACGCAGCAACAAGAAAAAAAAATCCTGAGAGTTCCAATTTTTATTTGCGGAGCCTTGTATAAACAGAACGAAATCAAACCATTTCTAAAACGAGTGATAACTGGGAATGATAAGTGGATCTCGTATGGCTCTCTTGTGTGGAAACAATCAAAGTCAAAGCACTCTGACCTAGCTCAGACGCTGGCTAGGCCGGGACTAACAGCTGGTAACGTTTTGTTCTTCATTTGGTAAGATTCGAAACAAATCATCTAGTATGAGTTATTGTTTTATATCGGAACAAAATATTCGTACCTCTTCTTCCAAAAATTGGATAGTTTAAAGCTAACGATCGACTAGAATTGGCCAACACGAGAGATATGATCCAGCCCATACTGGCATTCATATTGAATATCCAGGAACTCCAGAATCTTGCTTTGGAAATTATATTGCATCCACCTTAAATTCCGAAACCAGCATCAAGCGATCAACATCTTTTTTATCATTGCAAAATATTGCTTGTGGTAACAAATGGGTCGGGTTGTTAGCAATAGGGATTAGCGGTTTTGTAGAGGAGTCACTCTACCTAAACATCATCATCATCATCGGCACTACAACCGGGAACCGGTTTTGGTCTTATTTAGCATGTCCTGAGGCTTGTTAAACTTTCCATAATGATTTGTTTTTTCCGGGCAAGGTCATTAGTCTTGCACCAGAGGCTCCCCGACGGGGATTCGAACACCGGTCTCCAGCGTGACAGGCGGGTAAACTAACCACTATACTATCGAGGAGCTACCTAAACATAGTGGATATCTTTTTCCAAAAATCGAAATTTTTTGAAGGTTCTTTTCTTTTTTAATATTAAAATTGGAATGTATTCCTTAAAGTGTAACCTAAATTCTGACATGTTGACTTAAATATATGAATTGTAAAGTTTGACAAAATGTTACTATGTTTTATTTACTATCTATTGGCCTGCAGGAAGGAAATTTCATGACCTCATTAACTCGGCAGCGTCACCGTTCCGTGGCTGGTACACTTTTCCCTGGCGCTTCGTCCTTTGATCAGACCTTCTCAAGGTCACACCTCTCATCTCCGTTGAGGCCTTCTTTCTGGTATTTTTCCCGTTGGTCTACCGTCAAGAATTCTACGCGCGGTTCTGTCGTTGCCCATTCTTAATCTTCGCGGCCTGATGATTCTCAAAATCGCAAGATTGGGGAACAGCTCTTCCACTTCACAACTGTGGAGTTTCCTGTGTTGCCATGCCTTTTCAGCATATTTAGCGCCAAAGACACTCGTTAAAACTCTATTCCCGAAAACGCGGAAACGCATTTTTTCACATTTATACATAACAATCGTCATAATTTTCGTTCCATAAATACGGAACGCAATATTAGTGATAGCAGTGTCGATTTTAGCGTTTGCCAACTGCGCACCAACTAGCGTTGCCGAAATTCAGTCTTTTGTTGCTTTCCTTCGACATTTCGTTATTGGTCGTCAGTTTTGTTCCCAAATATTTAAACTCTTTAAAGTTTTCAAATAACTTTGCCCTGATAATTATGTGCATTCCCAGAGGTCCACCTGCCCTCGACGTAACCATATAACTTGTCTTGCCTTGATTTCTAGGTCCAATTCTTCCGCCACTTGCATGATGATTTTACTGTTTTTACATACAGTTTCTAGATTATCGCCCGGCGCACCACGATGTCTTACGTGTATGCGGGCACCTGTGAGACTCATTTCACGTGTAGTAGTAGCGTCACTTGGGAGGATATTATTTTTGTTCTTTATGAACCAGATCTCTTTATAGATCCCCCAAATTCGCCCGTTGGGGTCGTCACCGTGCTTCCGGGTAGACTGGGAAGACTAACGACCGATCCTTGTTTGGAGAATAGTGTCCTTGCAGTCTGCAACCCAGCGGTTTCCGTGGGACAGGTAATGCCCAGTAACGGAAAAGCTGAAAAGAATGTTTACCACACTACTCTCACCTCCTCACGCCTTCAATTTAAAGTTGGAGCAGCCAAGACTCACTAGAACGCACTTTTGTTTAAAATAATATCTCACTACTTTTATTGGTTCAGACTACTTTTATTTAAACATTGCTTAATTTTAAATTACCCCGCTTGGTAGAAACCTTGACGTGATGCGGGGGCTTAAACTACGATGAATCACTCAGACTATGCTGACGGAAGCATACGTTTCCAGTAGGGTCACCCATGTCAGACAGGCTAGCGAGGAGTAACACACAAAGATCTACCACCCCTAATCCAGGGTGTTACGCGTCACCGTGCCCATTGGATGGTTTGCAGCCAGGGGTTATACCGGCTGTATTATAACGGCTCCTCTCTGACACCGGGTCGAATCAGAGCAGTAAGCAGACCTTACCATATCAAAGAGGGACTCTGATATGGCGGACTATTTGAAACCGCAGAGTGATCCAATGAAATAAATGATCAATACACAAAAAACAATCTCACAAAAAACCCGGTAGACGTAGGTGTGATGAGCCGACACTACCATGAGGGAACAAATCATCAAGAAAACACCGACTCGACAAAAAGAAGACGTAGGGAAAAACGTAAAAAGCGAGATATACGCGTCGGCACGTGGAATTTCGAACGTTATATAAACCAGGCGCGATACAGACGGTCGTAGAAAACGCGAAACAATATAAAATGGACATCGTCGCGCTTCAGGAAGTCCGACTCCCACATCAAGTAATCGAAACCAACGGATTTACACCGGTGTGTGGAGGTACCGATACACATAACCTCGGAACCGGCTTCATCATAAGCAAGAAGATTACGCCCCATGTAAAAGAAGTGAAATTTTTTAATGACCGAATGTCTGTGCCAAAAATACAGGGCCGATGGTACAATTATGTATCTATAAACGTACACGCCCCAACAGAATCTGCGGACGAAGAAACGAAGGACACGTTCTACGAGACCCTAGCGGATGTATTTCATGGGATCTCATCATCATCATCATCATCGGCACTACAACCGGGAACCGGTCTTGGCCTTATTTAGCAAGTCCTGAGGCTTGTTAAATTTTCCATAATGATTTATTTTGTCTGGGCAAGGTCATTAGTCTTGCGCCAAGGGCTCCCCGACGGGGAATCGAACCCCGGTCTCCCGGGTGACAGGCGGGTATACTAACCACTATACTATCGAGGAGGATATGGGATCTCATCATTCGATGTTAAAATCCTCCTCGGGGACCTCAATGCGAAAATTGGAAAGGAAGATATCTTCCAACCAACTATAGGTAAAAGAAGTCTACACGACGTTTCAAATGATAATGGAATTCGAATTATCGCGTTCGCAGCGTCAAAAGATCTGTTAGTAAAAAGCACGATGTTCAAGCACAAGGAAATTCATAAAGCCACATGGATATCACCCGACGGCGTAACGCGTAACCAAATAGACCACTTCCTCATAGACAAAAGACACCACTCGAATATCGAATATCCTTGACGTAAGATCATAAATAAGGCCAAGACCGGTCCCCGGTTGTAGTGCCGATGATGATGATGAAGATCATATAGAGGAGCAGATTGCGACTGCGATCATCTTCTAGTGATTGGAGAATCAGGAGTCGCCTCGCAGCAATCCCACATGGGCAATCACGGGAGACAAGCAAAAAGTTCGACACTGATAAATTGAAAGACCTACGCAAAAGAGCTGAATATCAAGATGAACTAACGAATAGATTTAGCATTCTAGAGAATGTGAGCAGTGAGGAAGAGGAAGCTAATAGCGTGAACACTAAATGGACATCGATTAGAGACACAATCAAACTAACAGCCCAAAAGGTATTAGGATTTAAGAAAACAAGTAAGTCCAAACCTTGGAAGATCGAAGAACGTAAACGCCCCAAAGTGATCCACTTAGAAAGATATGATGAAGTCAACGCAGAAAGATACGCGACAATTCAGAGAGAGACAATGAGGTTCTTCAAACGCAAAAAACGCGAATGGGAGAAGACTCGGATCGAAAAAATCCTAGAAAATTCTAGTGCAAAGAACATCAGAGGTATGTATGTCGGCATAAATTCAATTAGAAATGGCTACCGAGGAAGAGCCAAAATAATTCGAGACGCACACGGCTGTCTGGTCACAGAAACAAACAATGTCGTGACAAGATGGAAGCAGTACTTTGAAAATCTGCTCATTGTACGCACCCATCAACCACAGATAAATGCACCAAGCGTACATACAGCCGAGCCTCAGATCCCAGAGCCGTCTCTCAACGAAGATGTAGACGCAATAAAGCGATGGAAAAACAACAAGGCTCCCGGAGTCGACTGCATACCGGCAGAGCTTGTGAAGCATGGAGGAGAGGCAACCGCTCGAAAGATCCACCAGCGCATCCAAATAATATGGGATAAGGAAGTCATTCCGGAAGAATGGAAAACCTCAATAGTCATCCCTATTTTCAAAAAAGGCGACAGATCTGACTGCGAAAACTACAGAGGAATATCATTGCTCCCAACCGCATACAAAATATTAACAAATGTCATTCTGGCGAGAATCACACCGTACGCAGAAGAGATACTGGGAGACTACCAATGTGGATTCCGTAGGAAGCGGTCAACAAGCGACCAAATGTTCACAATAAGACAACTGCTGGAAAAGAAGTGGGAATACGGAGAGACGGTCCACCAACTGTTCGTTGACTTCAAAAAAGCCTACGACTCAGTCGCAAGGCAGAGACTTTACCATATTGTAGTTGAGCTGGGACTCTCGAAAAAATATGCCGCACTCATTCAAATTTGCATGAACGAAAACAAAGGGCGAGTTAGAATAGAAAACCACCTCTCAGAACCATTTGAAATCCGCAACGGACTAAAACAGCGGATTGGCCTCTCACCGTGTCTTTTTAACCTTGTGCTCGAGTATGTCATCAGGAAGGTACAAGACGACAACATGGCCGGATCATCCCTGAACGGGGTCACTCAAGTGCTCGCATATGCGGATGACATCGCCGTTGTGGGCGATAATCTAGAAACTGTTGGTAAAAACGGTGAAATCATCATGCAAGCGGCAGAAGAAGTGGGCCTAGAAATAAATGAAGACAAAACAAAATACATGATTACGGCCAGAGCAGGTGGACCTCAGGGAACACATATAAACGTCAGAGCCAAGATATTTGAAAAAATTAAAGAATTTAAATATCTGGGAACGACACTGACGGCCAGTAACGATATGTCGAAGGAAATTAACAAAAGACTGCATTCCGGCAACCCTAGTTGGCACTCAGTCAGTAAAGTGCTGAAATCCAGACTGCTATCACGTAACATAAAACTCCGTGTCTATAGAACCATAACCATGCCGATTGTTCTATATGGATGCGAAACATGGGCTCTCACAAAACGGGAAGAAAACAAATTCCGCGTATTCGAGAATAAAGTTCTAAGGGGTATCTTTGGTGGTACATATGACGAGGAGGCAGGACAATGGAGGAAACTCCATAACCACGAATTGGAGGAGCTATATCGCAAACCTGCAATAGTGAGAGTGATCAGGTCGCGAAGATGGGCCGGACACGTGGCGCGAATGGGCAACGATAGGACCGTGCATAGAATTCTTGACGGTAGACCAACGGGAAAGAGACCGGCCGGACGCCCGCGACGGATATGAGAGGACAATGTTAGATTGGACCTCGAGGAGATCGGATCGGATGGTCGAATGTGGAAGGAGAGCGCACAGGACAGGGAACGATGGCGGAGTCGAGTCGGTGAGGTGATGCACTTCCGGGTTCCTACAGGCCAATAAATAATAATAATAATTAATTTTAATAGATAAAATAGCTCCTCTGGGGCACAACCTTCCGGGATGCTTGCTCTTCAGATATTCAACGCGGGTGATCACGGTGCATCCCCTTTATGAATAAAACCAAATCGAGATTTTACATCGAAATGTAAGCAAAATCTCGAAAAAAATACTTCGGCTGGAGTGTTAGGATTTTGTGATAAGAATTCGGTTGGGCGAATTCTCGGAAAACTGGGATATGAGTATGCTAATTGAACATCTGTTTCAATTTACCATGTGTTTGTTTTTAGTTTGGGGATTATTGGAAATTGGGTGTATGGATGATAAATGAATATTTGATTCGTTTACCAGGAATTTTGCTTTATCGGGAGAATGTATTTGTGGATTTGAGTTTAAGGTTATGGGGAGTTGGGTGCAAGGGCAATAAAAGAACATTCGATTCGGGATAATGGACTTTTGAATGCGTGGGGTAAAAAATGGTAGGGCTTTTCAGAGCACTACATAGGGATAATCCGGCCATGTTGTCGTTCTGTACCTTTCTGATAACAAGGATGAAAATACAAGGTGGGGGGCCACCTCTTTTTTTTAAACAGTCCCGGATCCCGAGTATTAGTAAAGTATTCGAGAAGGTCCTAAATAACGGCCTGCTAAAATGGATAGATGACAGTAGCGTTATTCTAAATACCCGTTTGGCTTTAAGGAAGGGCACGAAACCTCTCACGCCGCCGTCAACCTGGTCTTGGATACTACTAACAAAAACCAAACATGACTGATATAGACGTCGACGCTGTGCGGATTGAAGGAACATTTTACAAGTTAGTTATATAGTTATACTAGACATTCATAAAACCCGATTATATATATATTAAAGGGAAAATTCATTATTAAAATTGGCAATGTGACATTCAACGATGTTTGCGAAATAAAAAATGGTCTGCAACAGGAATCTGTACTATTTATGATACTTTTCAGCATATACACTAGATTGACACTCTTCATCACGGCATAGCGTATGCAGATGATCTCACAATTTACGGATTAGTTCTAAAATTGAGATCATTGATAGTCAGTTGGAGCGGGGCTTCAAACAAGTTCAGCGCTACTGAGTCGACTGGAAACTCGAAATCAATGTCGAAAAGTGTGAAACTACCCATTTAGAACGCAGTTGTAGCGGGCTAGTTGGGACATAAGAAAAATTCGGCGAAAACTTGTTATAATGGGACCTCACCAACACACAACAGAGAACATAAATAAATAGGTAGAAGAGGAATAAAGCCTAAAGGCCTTTATTTACTTATATTTTACTTAGAGTGTCCGCTGGTGACCAGTAAGTTAAGATTTAATATAAATGAACTAGAATATACGCATTTGGCGTCTAGAAAGTGAGTTAACAGTTCTTTGAGAGAAAATAAAATAAAAAGTGTTCGTAAAATCAGAAAAAATTAATCTGTCGCCTAAGGTGAATAGAGCGGAGAGGTTTATCTTTGAACTTTTCTCCTATGAATTGCAAAGCGCGTTTTGAATTTTCCAAACCAGCTGTTGTTGGACACACAGTCCGGGTTGACATTTGGGCTGCTTATCCATGTTCTGTAGTATCCCACTATATAACCCGATTGAGGATAATTCAATAAACATAATATTAAATAAATTCATATCACACGAAACTACTTACCCATGACGGGCAGTCATTTCCCACTCAAGCTATACGCTTTCAAATTACAAGTCCATTTTTTTACACCGTATCGTATATTGTCATTTATATCCAAAAGCAAACACTTGGTATGGGAGATTCCAAGGTTTCGACGTAATTGTTTTCTTAAATTCTAATACCTTTTGGGCTGTTTGCTTGAACCTGTCTCTAATTGATGCCCATTCAATCTCCACATTATTGTTTGCCTCCACAACATTCAATCTCCACATTATTGTTTGCCTCATCAGTTCAGTATATAATTGCTCCGCCAACCCTGTATTCTAAGAAACGTACTTTGGTGATTTATGAATTTCGCGTCTTTTACATGGGTCATAATCCTGTTATTTATAAATAGTCCGATTACAAAGGTTGTGTGTATCCGTGCCTCCGTACATAAGTCTGAATTCGTTGCTTTCGTGCACTTAGTATGGTAGTCAAACCTCTTGAAGCGAATGGATGTCCACTTTATATTGCTTCGCCTTCTTTATAGCTCTGTGTATCGCGTCTTGTTAACATAACGTTCAGACATTCCACGTGCTGGCTTGTATATCTCGTTTTTTCATATGTCGTATTATAGCCAAAATAATGTTTATGCCTTTTTACCTGATGACCATTTTTCCTTGTATGCGTATTTTTTATAATCATCTTTATTCTTACGAGTGCGAGTTTGTGTTATAGTTATGGGGATGTAGGTTGTTATCGCGCGGGCCCAAACAGATCACAATACAGAGCAAGAAAACATGAAACAAGAAAAGGAAAAGTCTAAAAGAATATACATTTTAACTTAACTTAACTAAACGAAGTTGAATACTCATTGTATTCGAAAGAAGGTGACCTGAATACCCTTCTTTCTTCTTTCCCTAGATATGTTCAGAGCTTTTCTGCTTGGTGAACTGCTTGCTTCCCCGGCCTGAAATTGACTAACAGGGAGGTACTGCGTTTTTGTTATTTTAAAGGATTACCTCCTTGGAAACATCGCCAAGACGCCCGGTGCCGCTCAAGAAATTAATTTTGATTTCGGCTTCTCGATAGTATAGTGGTTCGTATACCCGCCTGCCAAGCGGGAGACCGTCGGGGGCCTCTGCCGCAAGACTAATGACCTTGCCCGGAAAAAACAAATCATTATGGAAAATTTAACAAGCCTCAGGACTTGCTAATTAAAGCCAAGACCGGTACCCGGTTGTAGTGCCGATGATGATGATGATGATAATTTCGAAACAATTTTGAAGTTATACACTTTGATTTTGATTTTGAGTTTTTCTGATCTTTTGTTTTATCTTCGTCAAGCAATGCCAAAGGTTGCTTATGGCTTTATATTTTGATAAAACATATACAGAAAAATTAATGGATTTCTTTTTCCCCAAAGGAAAGTTCTTTAAGGTTTTTTTTTTTAATATACGAATTGAAAGATACTTCTACTAAATTTATGATATCTTGACTTAAACATTTGAAATGTAAAATTTGATGTTATGGCATGTTTTTTTTTTTTTTTTTGAAATTCTACTGTATAATCTTTTAAGATAAAAATAATTGGCGCTATAACTTTAACTACAAGCTTATTTTACAACAATCTTTTGAATTTTCAGATTGATTGATTTTGACTGAAAATATGATGACAACTATAAATCCTAGATTTTAAAGGCTGTGAATGACGGTACATCATAATAACTGTCGTGAAACTTGACTGAAAGAAAATATTAACCTGTGGTTCAAGTCCCTTAAATAATGTGTAGGAACACTTTTTTTTTTAATTTTAGTTATTTCTCCTATTTAAACGAGCACATATTTGGTTCTTCTGAACGTATGTAAGGCTTTAAGGCAGTATTACGTATATAGATTAGAAGACAAATTTTCCAAAAACAATTTCTTAATTTTTCTTATCATCTAATACCGTGAAACTTTTTTAAAGATATTTTTACTGTTTTGGACGACTATATATGTTTTTAATTTTTGACCGACTAATCTCATAATTTAGCAAGTTAGGGAAAATTTAATGGCATCAAAGATGGAGGCTGTTGTTTTTCAAATCAATTAATCCAACGTTGTTTGAAAATGAGGTGAAAAAATGACCCCTTTCACTTTTTTCCCTTATCAATTGATTTTTTTGCCCTTGTTTGGAGTATAATGGTGTTTTACTATGTTTGGCTTGATAAATAAAACAGCCCACGATTTATTAAAACCAGTCAGCGAATCCGGGGTTTGGGAAAACGTTACATGTGCTTCAAGAACATTATCATTAAAGTTTTTGTACGTTTTATGTATTGAATGCGAGTGCCGAAGGAGAATCATTTTCCAGCTGCAGGATTGGTAGATGGCTCCCATTGGTGATGTACTTCCTTCCCTCTGTAATGACTAGGTATTCAAGACCAAAAAATATCAATACATCTACAGGGTGCGCGATAATGTTTGCGTGTGATATGAACCGACGCTATAACGGCTAGAGTCAGTAAGAGATACATCCAAAGCTCAACGCATCAGGCCACAGCAGCTTGTGAGAATTCAATCGTTATTCTCACGTACACTCAACTCATGCGGAATTGCTATGTCATTTGCTATGATATACGGCTCTGACGAGTATAGTTGTTTGAATTTCCTTCGGTATTGTTCTACACTATTTGCTTTTATTTTGTGTGTGTATCTGTTAGAACCGCCATGCTACCCCCTCCCCGGTAACTTGATTGCGATCAACTTGGTGTGCGAGCGATGCAGCGAGGAGCGAGCAAGCGAGAGAACGTCGGAGCAGGCGAGTAAGCCTGTGCTCTGTGATCGTGTATTAAAGTTCACCATGGGAGAGTTTGTGCTATGGGTACAGATATCATCAGGGTCACCAATTATAAAATTTGAGATGATAGTGAAGAGCGTGCGATTCAAAACGACGCTATGACTGTGAGAATCACTAAACATAAAACCAAAGTCCCAACAAATCAGTTGACTGCGTGCGAATTTGGTCGATATACTCAACCGCACTCAACTGATGTAGAATTGCTATGTTACGAAGGTGAATCAATTATAAACGGTAATTTCATTTTATACATGTATTGAATAATGTTACACACTAACTACGTATACTATCAACATTTTTCAATATAGTCGCCTGCGTGATCTACACAACTTTGCAACCGATTTGGAAGCTTTAATATCCCTTGTTCGTAGGAAGATTTAGTACGAGTTGTTACCCAATTGCGCACGTATTCCTCGACTTCTTCATTACTTTCTAATTTTATTCCTCCAAGTGGTTCCTTCAAGGGTGCAAACAAAAAATAGTCACACGGAGACGAGTCTGGGCTATAAGGAGCGTATGCGTGAGTTTTTTCTTCAATTTTTTCTTTCAATATATCCCTTGACAAGGGCGCGGTGCAAGGCTAATAACCTTGCTGGGAAAAACAAATTATTATGGAAAATTTAACAAGCTTCAGATTTGTTAAATAAGGCCAAAGGCGGATCCCGGTTGTGGTGCCGACGATGATGATGAAGGGCGCGGTGTGAGGCCTGGCGTTGTCTTGAAGAAGGATGACATCTCGAATGCGCATACCTCGTTATTTGTATCGATATGCGGCTTTTGCCGACTGTAACATTCGTTGTTCGTGAAGAAAATCAATCATTAAAACTCCCTTTGAGTCGAAAACAGTCATTGGAAAAACGTTACCGCCTGAGGCGAGTATTGGTCTTTATTGGGCTGCCTGAATCCTTCCTTCGCCACTCCTTACTTGGCATTTTCGTGTTGGGAGTATAATGGAGTACAAAATTCTCATCACATGTGATGATACGTTCCAAAAAATCCTTTCCTCTATGTCGAAATCCATCCAGAAACCTCCCACTTCTTCCCTTTCTTGTCGAAATCGATCCAAAGATCTTCCACTGATATCCGACTTGACCTGTACGACTTGTCCTTGGGCGTCTATCATTTTCGTGTCGGGAGTATAATGGTGTACTGACGTCTCATTACATGTGATGATACGTTTCAAAAATCCTTTCCTTTTTGTCGAAATCCATCCAGAAACCTCCCACTTTTTCCCTTTCTTGTCGAAATCGACCCAAAGATCTTCCACTGATATCCGACTTGACCTGTACGACTTGTCCTTGGGCGTCGATCATTTTCGTGTCGGGAGTATAATGGTGTACCAACGTCTCATCACATTTGATGATACGTTTCAAAATATCTTTTTCTTTTTGTCGAAACCCACCCAGAAACCTTCCACTTCTTCCCTTTCTTGTCGAAATCGATCCAAAGGTCTTCCACTGATATCCGACTTCACCCATACGATTTGTCCATGTGCGTCGATCATGACTTTCTGAGACTGAGACAGTGTACCATCATCAAACTATGCCTTCAATCGAGAATATATTTCCGAGGGTTTAACGCCATCATTTGTTAAACATTTTATAATAAGTCGTTGCGAAAGAGACGAATGTACCTCTTGCTCGCCCATGGCGGAACTGACTACAAAATTGAACGGAACTGCTAGCCAAGCTGGTTTCCCTAGTCTTCACAAACCAAACAATAGCCACGTACAAGGTTATATAGCTCGTAACTTGTTGCTGAGCAAAAAAAGGAAAATTACGGTTTATATCCGAGCCCCCTCGTAATTGCTATGGTATACGGCTCAGACGAATAAGGTTGCTTGATTTCTTTTCGGCGTTATTCTTCACTGTTTGCTTGAATTTTGTGTGTGTCCGTTAGAAACGTCACACAGGGGTTGATCAGTGGATTTTTCACCCATTTCTCTGATCGCTCCAGCTGAATGAGCTGACGCAGCAGCTCGTGGAAGGAAGCCTCACTTACCGTAAGAAGAAAGTGCCGCAGCCAGTCTTCCCTAACCCCCCTAATGATTAAGGCGGTCCCACTCGTCTGTCCGTAGCAACGTTTACCTGCCTCGCCGCACTGGGCGATGTCCCGCTTCACTCAGGAAGCGAAACCTGTGGCATCTTCAGCGGGGAGTTGACGCATCTTGCAGAGCTGGGCACACAGCTCTTCATACGGCAGCTTGGGCTCATAGGCCGCCCTCAGGTGTTGCTCTACCTCTAGGAAGATCCTTGGTCTCTATTTAAAATTCCAAAACTTCAATCGATAAACTGGATTTCACAGTATTTATATTTACAATTCCAAAACTTCAACCGATAAACTGGATTTACATTTACAGTAAATATGTCTATATTTAAAATTCCAAAACTTCAATCGATAAACTGGATTTCACAGTATTTATATTTACAATTCCAAAACTTTAATCGATAAACTGGATTTACATTTACAGTAAATATGTCTCTATTTAAAATTCCAAAACTTCAATCGATAAACTGGATTTCACAGTATTTATATTTACAATAACTGAGGAGCTTTCCTACTTCTGTCCCATTCCGGCATTTACATTCAAAACTGGTTTCCGTGGTTATTGTATACAGGAAAGAGTCATCTTTAATTTTGTGGAATATTTCGACCTGCGAGTTTATGACTTTGGCATTGCATCTTTCGGCTCTGTTTCTCATGAAGATGTTTATTTCGCAGTTTGAGTCACTTAAGGTACTGTGCAGAAGTTGCGGTTTGCAAACGTATATTTTATTGAAAAGCTTACAATCATCCAGTCTTGACCTCAACACGTAGTTCTCTCTATTCTTGTTTATAATTAGATATTCGTTACTCAATCCCAGCACCACGATTCCATTGGCCACGATCTTTGGGAGAGCGATTATCTCATATATATCAAAAGTTTCTTTTGTAACTGTCGGAATATGAATAATGAAAATGATAGTGCGACCCTTGGTGAAAGCTTTAATTTCGATCAATTTTAAAATCTCGGGGTAATTTTCTAAATTTGGTTCTATGGCCAGTAAGTTATTGTGTTCGAATTCTTTTAATTCCTTAAGTAGGTCGATTGGTTCTATAATTCTTGGGTGTATAATTCCGGACTGAATGAACAACAGGCTATTGTTGATAAATCTTTAGTCACTCCTTTCAACAACCACATACACTTTAAGTAAAACAACTCTTTTCTTAATTATATGTTTATTTGTGTAGCACTTATTTAATGTATTCCTTTCGTATTCATGGCAGATCTCGTCAGATGATTTGTTGTATTAAAGAAATCTAACAGATAACATAATCAATAACTACCGTATATTTATATTTCTTTGTTTTTTTATTATTATTAAATATATTACACAGACACACTGATACCCGGACACGTTAATGCGTTATACAGATGATGATTTCAACTAAACTATTTCTTATACTCCTCTAGGGAGATGTATCAGATTATTTTAAAAAGAATAAATTGAAATGAAGAACCACGTTGAAAACAATTTGCTAATTTAAACCGACACCTCGGCGTACGCGAACTCTTTCCCTATGTCCGTTCCGGACGAAATCTTACAACCAACTCCGCTCTATCTCGATCGTTTGATCGGAAGGAAATCTTTTTTCCACGTTACCTAAAAGCAACGTGTTCTTTTCCTTTTTTTTTTTTTGTTTTCTCGTTGGCCTCACATAAAATCCTTTGTATCCGGATCTCTATTGTGAGCCATCGATCTTTTGTTTGATCCTTCGGTAATTTTCCTAGGATCGACAATTACCATAGGTCATTAAACATTACTTGGGTTTTTTAGTAATGTTTCGGACTGGTATTTACCACGAGTGTTTTTGGTAATTACTTTTTAATGGACAACGGTGCCAAAGATATTTTGCACATCTTAATGCTATTGTTGTCCATCAATCCTATTTACATGCACCGCTCTTTTTCCGTTTAGGAAACGTATCCTTAGAATGGATTAAAGGAAACGGTGTCGCCATTGAGTATTGTTTTCAGATGTATGTCTGGACTCTATGGTTATATTTTCTTAGCTGATTGGTACATTAATCAATCTGCCTGGGATTCACTATATGTGATCCGAAATTGATTGGGGCTTCGCCCGGTATGAATGTTTGGGGGGGTGGTTTTGGTACGTAACATACCTCCCCCCTTTATAAAATTAGTATTATTCTTTGAAGAGGAATAATACGTCTTGGTTGTCTATAGGATATGTGTGAAGCGTGGGGTTTGTGTTCGTGACGGGCTACAAAGCAAATGTATTTATTTTTGTCTCTAATTTATTTTATATTTGTTTGGGTTACATTGTTGGGACTATAGTTTATAATGTTTTACTTATTGGTTGTTGTCGCATATATTTGTTTTTATATAATTCCTTTGTTTCATTTTTAGATCTAAGTATACAGTATGAATTTTATGGTTGTTTATGTGTATAATATCAGTGTTCTTGTAAACTAACATGTTTTTATATAAGCGTTTATATTTATACGTTTGTTTATTTTCTACTTAGTTTATATATTTTATTATTGCATTTTAATAATAGTAAAAAATTTGTAATATTTTCATGCTGGTGAATGTTTTATTAATAATAACCCAAAATAATTTCCTAATATATATTTACGAGTACCAATGAAATGTTTTTTTTTTTTTTTTTTTTTTTTTTTTGATTTCAATTTTTATTATTTTCGTAAGGTAATGCTAGATTTATGAAGCGATTATAGTAAAGTATTTTTTGTATTTATTTGTTAACAGGGAATCATAATACTGAAACCCATGTTTTTCTTATATATGTATCTATATACTAAAGTGTATTATTTTATTATTTATTAGTAGTTTATTCATTTACAAATTTGTTTAATTTTAAAAGTAATAGTTTTGCTTACTAATTTAAATAGTATCTATAATAGTAAAAATTAATTGTACATTATTTAGTATAATAATTGTATGTGGCATAATGTTCACTCAATACAGTATGAATTTAATTTTAACATTAGTGGTAATAAAAGAAATTATTTGCTTATTAGCTCTAACAATATTAGTTGATATATATATATATATATATTATATAATATTTTGTATTTATCTCTATATCTTTGAGTATTTATTTAAATGTTGTGAATGATTTTTGAAATGTGGTTACATTTAGTGTATTGTTGCTTGTTTTATTAGTATTAATCGGTTTTTTATACTGTAATTACTTATTGGGATTTTGTGTATTATTTATTTTATTGTATATGTATTTATGTATAATATTAATGATTTTTTGATCTTTATATGACATGTTTTATTTTTTGACATTTGTTACCGTCGTCTATTTTTGTCCATATCGTTCTTTCATTTTATTGTGTGTATTTATTGTTTTTGATTTGGAGTAAGTAGTTCGAATATTTTAAATTTGCAATACCTCTTGGGGGTAGGAATTGTTTCGGATTGATAGAGGGCAGGAAGTTGGAGTTGTTAAGGATGGGGTTTTAAAAGTACGGTTTTAACGTATTATTGTGAACTACCACTGATCTTCGGCCCATTTTGATAAGCGTATTTACTGGGCCTTTTATAGCTATGACTGGGAAGGGTCCCCTCCAAATAGATGTGTGTTTGCCTTTGTGGTTTTTACACCTCATTAACACCATGTTTGCCACATGAAACGATTGCGGTTTCGTTTCACTTCCGGAGCATGTGGTTGCCTTCAACGAACGGCATTCCTCACACTGCTTCTTATATTTTCTAATATCGGAGAGCATGGATGGCCACCAGTATCTTTGTCGTATTTTATTATACGATTTGGTGATGCTCTGATGTCCACCGGAAGGGGAATTGTGATAAACCCTGAGTAAGGTTGCAATCTC